>CM077259.1:16092456-16134325 GCA_039654775.1 Spinibarbus caldwelli
CACGCTAATGTATAATACATTATTTGCTACATATAACTATTAAAATATTGCTTCAAGAGGATGTGCAACCTTGCAGAGTCACCCGTGACATGTCTGTAGTGGACATTGTGTGGTCACGTTGCTATTCTTAGCGTCAGACAGCAGAGGGCAGGAGAGAGTTAGAAACGATACAGCAATAGCAAACAAAGGTCTAGGCAGATGTGATCTGATGAATAGAGCTGAAGTGCAGCTGTATCTCAATATAAAAATATACAAGTGAAGCACTGAAGCCTTGCTCTTCTTTATGAGAACGTGTCTCATCGGTGAGAAGTAATCCCACGTTTAATCCTCCCTCCCCACTGCTTTAAGCCCTACTTTCCTCACCCATCTCACAGTTGGGGCCCAGATATCCAGTTCCAGTGCAGTCGCAGACGTGTCGATTCCAACCCTCGCGGCAGCGGCCTCCATGGGCGCAGGGTTCGGAGCTGCACCTCCGATGGGTCTCTCTCGTACAGAAGCTGCTGACACCTGGAGCACTCTGAAGCTCCGCCAACTGCCGCAGGTCCTTGCTGCGCCCATCTATAAAGAGATCCCGCACGCAACCCACAAAGCCCAGCCTGAGGCGGGCGGTCCACACCTCTGGGGGGAGAGGAAGACTGCCGCTGTCCTCCGGCAGACCCCCCAGATACATTTCACCATCGAGATCCAGAATCTCACTGCCCTCGTTGGTGGAGAAGGGCATGCTACGGCCGTTAACGGAGATGGAGCCTAAGAGATAGGAAATGAGGAGGAATTGGAGATCAGTGACCTATGCACCACAACATTTAGAGCCATTTTAGTCCAATTTTTAATAAAAGGACTGTAACTTGATTTAGAAATTTAGGTCACACTTTAGTTTAGGGACCAATTCTCACTATTAACTAACTATTAACTAAGACTTTTGCCTCAATAAACTCCTAATTTGCTGCTTATTAATAGTTAGTAAGGTAGTTGTTAAGTTTAGGAATGAGGTAGAATTAAGGGATTTAAAATATGGTCATGCAGACCCAGGCATTAACATGTTCTTTATAAGTACTAATAAACAGCCAATATGATAATATGTAATATGCAATTAAATATGCAGTATACAGTAATATGCATGCTAATAAGCAAGTAGTTAATAGTGAGAATTGCTCCTTAAAGTGCTACTGAAAGGTGACATGATATATTTATTCATTAAACTGTAAACTGTAAATAATCAGAAAATCAGTGTTGTCTGCAAGGCTGCACATTATTTAGAATTGCACTGAAATGCATTTCTACTGCAATTCAATTCCTTAATTTGAACTGAGGCAGTAAACTTTTTGAATTTGGATGTAGGGAAATAGAATTAAAATGAATTGGAATTCAAATAAATGTATGACTTATTTTAACTAGAAAAGCAAAGTTTGTCAAAACAAGAAAGAACAATAGATCAATTGACAGAGAATGACAGACAAAGCAAATGAAAAACAAACAGAACGACAGACAGAATGATATATACTGTAGATAGAAAAATAGATAGAGCAACAGATAGATCGAATGACTGACAGAACAACAGATAGAATGAAAGACAGAACAATAAATACATAGAAAGATAGACCAACAGAGAATGATAGACAGAATGTCAAACAGAATGATAGATTGAAGACAACACACAGAATAACAATGACAGAACAACAGATAGACCACTAAACTAAACAACCGAACAATAGACAGATAGAATAACAGACAAAAAGATAGACTGATTGGGCCATATACAGAATGAGAGGCAGACAGAACAAACAACAAACAGAATGTCAGACAGACACAGATAGACAGACAGACAGACAGACAGACAGACAGATAGATAGATAGATAGATAGATAGATAGATAGATAGATAGATAGATAGATAGATAGATAGATAGATAGATAGATAGATAGACAGACAGACATATAGCTAGATAGATAGATAGATAGATAGATAGATAGATAGATAGATAGATAGATAGATAGACAGACAGACAGACATAGATAGATAGATAGATAGATAGATAGATAGATAGATAGATAGATAGACAGACAGACAGACAGATAGATAGATAGATAGATAGATAGATAGATAGATAGATAGATAGACAGATAGATGTAGCAGCAGTTAATAAAGACGTTTAATTGACAGCCTTAGTTAATAATTAACTAAAACTAATTTAATTAATGCTGCTACTACTGATCCCTGAAGACTATCATTTTAGTAACTCATGAAATCAGTGTAGCTACTGTACAATGACTGTCACAAGTTAAAAAAAAAAAAAAAGGAAGTTTCATTAATTTAGCATTAACAATCCACTGTGCGTCCTTTTTTCCTGAGCTCAGCTAGTGGAAAGGTCTTCAACCTCTTCCCCCGGGATCTGCTAAATCCCACGCCGGGCCTGCTGCTTTAAAACTGTGGAAAGTGTATTTGAGTTGAGCTCTTACAGTAATGAGAGGTAATGAGAAGTAGAAGAAATGGAGTACAGTGATTTAGCAGTTTGTGAAGTATGCATATCAGATGGACCCTAAGCGGGCAGAACGAGGAAGTGCTTTAACGGCAGAGATTAAGAGGCAAGCAAGCAGGTTAAAAACACTGTTTTAAACAGGCGAATAATGTGTGTGCTGATCTTGCAGTATCCTGACCTTTCCTGCCCTCTCTCTGGAAATCCACATGGCACCATTCTCCGTCATTGACCTTTTTGTTCCCGACTTTCATCTTGATGCTCCCGGAGCCCATGTCCATGAGCAGGTAGAGGAAGCCTTCAAGCAGCTCCAAGGCGAAGAAGTCAACCTTCGGTCTGTGGTCTTTGGAACCCTGCGGCCGCCCGTGGCTGAACAGCAGAAGGCCGTTGGGTTCGGTGGTTCGGAAGTCGAAGGACACGGAACCGGTTTTCTTGGCGTTCCAGCGTGGAAGGGTTACGTAAGCGGTCGGCGTGTCGAAACTGACGGGGTCCAACGCGGCGACATCCTCGCAGCGGAATGTCAGGTCGCCGTGGAGTGTGACCTTGGGGTCACGCAATTCAGCCAGGCGGGAGAGCTCCAGTCTGAACTCATTATTTGTGTAGACCACCTGGGATGGGAGAGAGAGAGAGAGGGGAAAAAAAACGCTTGAATGCTAACAGTGTGGAATGGAGTAGCCTGCTGCCCACTGGTACAAACAAACCACAGCTGATGCGTCTACCTCGGGGGCACGGTTTTCAAGTCAGTAAACACAGCAGTCTCTTTAAATACTCGAAGCACGAGTGGATCACATAAACCTAGCGACCTCATCTAGAGTGCTACAGAAACCCTCGTCTAATCGATATTCTGTTTAATTAATATGATGAATCATCCAACGCTAACATTAGCTCCAACGATGCCAATGCTAAGTGGTTTTCTGAATCGCACGCATAAACAGCGCATTCATTAAGTGACGTCAACTGAGAAATCTTGATCTCGGGTATGATGTCTAGCCCACACGGTAAGACGCGAAGCAAAACTGCTCCTAAAATAACAATCCTACAGCACATGCATTGTGAACGTGTCCCCTGGGGTTGATTTTTTTTTTATCTCAGTCACATGTTGTGTCTCTACAGCCAGATGGGCGAATCAGCCCTGCACAGCAAACATGCTTTTCATTTTTACACCAGCCGCTCTCTCTGTCCGAAGATGATGACTGACGCTTTGTTGCTGGGTGTGAACTTGAGTGTCTCTGAAAATAACACAAGACGGCCATGTTTCTCGTCAGCCCTCATGACAGAAAAATAAAGGGAGAGGTAAGAGCAAAACAAGAGGTGCCAGCTCTGAGCGAAGCAACATGAAAAATGCAATTATTGCCCGAGAGCGTGGACAAAAAAAATCTGAGGGATCTATCATTGAGACCATTTCAAACCATCTCTGACTGCACAACCTAAGCATCCTAATCTTCCTGATTCACTATCAGATTAAGATAAGGGTCTGTAATCTCAATGTTTCTTAAGCGTTTGCTTCTATAAAATGTCTGTTACTTGTTTCCTACCTCACTATAGGTCACTATAATGATCACTTATACTTGGGGTTGGGGAGTTTTCAAACCTCTAAAATAACATGGGTAACACTTAGGTATAGGGACCAATTCTCAATATTAACTAGTTGTTTATTAGTATGCCTATTATTAACATATTGGCTGTTTATTAGTAATTATAAAGCACATATTCTGCATGACCATATTCTACATGCCTAATCCTACCCAATACCTAAAATTACCAGCTACCTTACTATTAAGCAGTAAATTAGTAGTTTATTTAAGCAAAAATTTGTAGTTAATGGTTTGTTAAGGGCGAGAATTGGACCTTAAAATAAAGTGTGACCAAATACAGACTCTTTCTGTACTTGGGCCACCTTAGCAACCACGAAGAGCACCCTAGCAACTGCATGATGAAGCACTAAAAACACTCAAAAAAAAAAACCAAACACAACATCTAAGTATTGTCATGGAGACTTTTTCAAAGGCAAGTACTACTTCCATTTTCTTAAAAAAAAGTAAAATCTTCTTGGAACAGGCACTTTTAAAAATTGGGTAGAAAACGGTCTGAAAGTCTTATTTCCAATTATCAGACAAAAGGTTCTAAACCTTCAGAAAATGTCAACCCTAGGAGGTCAAACATTTATTTCTTATGCATTTTAATTTGTTTTTTTCCTGAACCAAGGGTTGAGTGGTTTGAAAATTCTCTGCTGCCAAACATTCAGTGAACATAAAAAAACTGCACATATAAAATGGGCAAAATAAAAACTAATTAAGAAAAATGATTGGTCTTCATATCATGCCATAAAAAGGGTCTAAACTGTTCTTCCAAAATGACCAATCCAGTCATGAAAAATTGTTCACCAATAATTTACAATTTGTAAGTTAGTTGCAATTAATTTGTAATTTAGTTGCAATTTACAACTAACTTACAAATAAAAAGTACAAAAAAAAAAAAAAGACTGGCAAAATGGTGATACTATGGTGTGGTTTTAATTGTTGGATACATTTATCTGAGGAGAACAAGAAGATCTGAGGTGTGACTGGACAGACATTTGATTGCTAAAAAATAGCTTCTTGTACTTTTCATGCTATGTTAATTTTATGTTAATATTTTATTAAATATATCCAATAGTTCTCAACAAAAAAAAAATGGGGGATTTGTTCCCAGTGGTCTCAATGGAGGATCAAAATATATATTTATCTTCAAATACGCAAGAACCAAGAGAAACAAAAAACAAGGCTCACCAAACAGCCTAACAAGGACCTGACAAATGACTCAAGAGGGTATATATATACCTTGACAAACTAGCCTAATTAAACGCTACACAGGTGGACGCAGTCGACATGGGGGAAAACATGAACATCCAACAATAAACATGACACACAGTACCTGCGCAACAAAAGACCAAATGAAAACGAAAGAGCAACAAGACAAAAACAAGACAAAACACAGATTCCCAAAAGAGTAACAGCATTGTAGATGTGTATACGTCTCTATCAGAGGCGCGATAAGGGAGTGCTCAAGCGCCTGCTGAAGAGGGCCACTGATACTAACTGTACGGTTGAGCAGGTAGAGAGTGGTGATTAATAGAGTCCGGGGTCAACGAGACAGAGATGGAGAGTCTGGGACAGTCGAATGGGGATCCATAGAGGAAATCAATTTTTAATTTGGCTGTCAGGATAGTAAAGCTGGAACTTCAACGGTATAGACATGACATAAATTATGGGACATGCTCGGAGGGGTGCGAAAGAGAAAGGACAGATAAGAAAGCGGTAAAAGAGGACAGATCGCTCGCCAAACAAAAAGAACATCAATGGAACTCTAGAAACCAGGACTTCTTTGAGAAGGTCCCGACCATCTCACCTGAACTCAAAGGAAAGAACAAAACGCTTCTTACATCTTTAAGGCAGCCCATGAAGTTGTTGCTCACAGGGGAGCCGGGCAGATCTGCCGTGTTTGGACTGCCGCCCACGTAGAAGAAATCATCTGAGCCCAGCATGGTGTAGTCCTCCTGGGTGTAGCCGGTGGTTGTCAGCAGGCCGTCCACCGATATCGTCACCTGTGTTTGCATAAAGGCCACGGAGGGATAGAAAATAGAGAGAGAGAGGGATGAAACAAGAGAGGGAACGTGGGAAATCTTTTGATTATGCACAAGCTGAAATCCTTGTTGGGCTTCAACAAGTTCCTCTACTAAAAGAAAAACTCTGTTACACGTGGGGGTTCCTCTGGTTCTGTATGCATACGTTAGCGATGGGGCAACCCATTTTTATGTCTGCTATTGCTGCTTTCTGAATGAGAGAATGCTGTTTTGTGTGCTGGACTAGTCAGTGTTGGAGAGGAGAGACAGGAAGGGGAGGTGTATGGCTACAGGAAATAAGAGGAATCACTATATGTTGAGTGGGTTAGCAAGTGATGTTAAAGGTGACTGTGCGAGATTAGTATAAAAGGGGGGGGTTCAGACACAAAAATGGTTGTTAGTATAACAGAGGTTGCATTTATCTATGTTGGTGGTCAGTTCTGATCAACTACTGGATTAACTGCATACATTTCGTAAGAGATGTCTCAAAAAGAAATACTTTGGAGGTGTTTGGGTAGCGATAGCTTTCAGTTTGTTAATACACAAGCCATGCATGACAGTTAAGACATCTCGGGCTGCGATTTCAGGACTTGATGTTGTTAGACTCATTATGATGAATTAAATGCATCTAGAGCACAATCATATTTGTAAATGTTAATGATGAAGTGTGGAAACGCTGGCAGACATCCAAAACAGGTGGTTTTCTTACAGACTTAATAAATGCTCGGGGTTGAGGCGTTTCCATGCCGACAGACAGAAAGGATTCAGATTCCATCTCTAATATCGTCAAATATTCTCTGAACAATTTTATTACTGCAGACAAGTAGGCAAAGCTGGAAAAAAATGCAGCTTGTTTGCTGGAAATTGTAGATGGTGTGCACTGTCCTGAAATTGAAACCCAGTATTTGTCTGAACCTTTATAAGAGAGAAAGAGCAGAGAAAGCAAGACATGGAGGGGAAAAGAAAGCCAAAAAAAAACTTGTACAGCACCACACAACATCAACAAAAATAGTTACCCACACATGCAGTGACAGCAAATTATGCAGGTGCATAATGGCATATAAGCTGCGTATTATATTAAAAAACACGGTATACGGAGCGCAAGTCCAGTGATGCAAAACAACGTCACATGCTAGATAAAAAGTGCCACGTCAACAGCTACTTAAAGAAATGAATGAAAAAATAAATAAATAAACATAACAAAACGCATGTGGAAAACAAGATGTACTTTTTTCCACAGGAAGAGAAGGGTAAGGAGAGGTCAGTTTTTTTTCTCTGTTCCCTAGACAGAGGGTTAATAACAGCTGTATGGCAACCGCAGTCATTTTTATCCAATTCTGTCATTTTACACTTTCAATTCATATAAACAGTGAGTGTTTGTGCTCAAGCAGAACACCTCCATTTGTTTGCCCAAGGTCATTCTTTTCAGATTAAAGTGTGAGGCAACTGGAAATTAGAAAGAACTGTCAAAAACATGTTACTTGTAGAAACATTAACACAGTGTAAACATCTAAACATATTGGTCACACTTTATTTTAAGCTCCAATTCTCACTATTAACAAAACATTAAATACAACATTTGCCTCAATAAACTCCTAATTTGCTAAGGTAAGGTAGTTATGTTTAGGTTTTAGGGATATAGGATTAGAGATGTAGAATATGGTTATGCAGAATATGTGCTTTATAAGCACTAATAAACAACCAAAATGTTAATAACAGGCATGCTAAATAAGCAACTAGTTAATAGTGAGAATTGGTCCATATACTAAAGTGTTACCAACATGTCTAACAAGTCAAAGTATTTTTTTTTTTCAGTAGCCAGTCATAGAATATTTAATTTAGTACATTTAATAAATACTTTAAAAATGAATACATAATATTACTTACTGCAGTGTGAAGGATGCAAACCAAAAAGGAAGATCATTCACATCATTACTCATTTTTATAAATGATAATTTATGCAATGCTTGAGTTGAAAACAAGCCTCAAAAATAATACATTACTAATATGACAATTTTAGTCACGTTTGAAGCCACTGAAAAATACCAGATTTATGCAGTTGAATTCTATATTAATTGGAGTCAAGATGTTCCTTGGCAACCATAAGCAACCCACATTTACACCGTACCTTTACGAAGTGTCAAAACTAAATCGCTCCCATTATAATCAACTAAGCTTCACACTGAAATCGTCCGTCTGCTATAAAGTTTGAAGAGTAGAGTTTTTATTGCATAGGGCATATATTGTGCTATTAACTGTAAAATGTATCTAAGTGAATGTAGTTGCATCTACAAATAAAAGCCTTCATTGCCCTTCTCTCCTGTTGTTCTTGATTAACTTGGCAGATATGAATACAATGTTAGAGAACACTGCATATTAAGAGACGTTTCCAAGCAAAAATCAGAATTATTAAATGCTACATCATACAGTGCAGCGAAATCTCTGTATGAGATGCTGCAACATTTAATAAAAGCCAACATCAAAGGGGGAGAATGAGGGAAAATGGAGCAGGTGGACAGAAACGCTGCACAAGAGCTGCAGACAAATGTTTGTTTTTGATTGTTTCTTTTATCTGAGAAATTACGAAATGCTTTGAGAGAGCACCCTCTGTCTTTTTACTTTGACTGACGCTGGGCAGTTTATATTTTAGATTAACATGCAATTTAATGTAACTGCCAAGTCTAAGGACATGGTTTTGGAGCAATACATCAGGATTTACATTAAGCATAAAAATATGTTTTCTGTCTGAGAAAACAAATCCAGTGTCGACCATTGTATGGCCCAAACTGAAGTCAGCAGCTTGCAGCATCATTTATGCCCACCGTAAAACTCTCAGCAAAATAGGATGTGTTATTGATGATAGAATTCATACAACAAAAATCATTTTAATAAGGATGGGTGAGGGGATTGTGAGTGCTATAAAAAAAAAAAAAAAAAACAATGTACACAAACTGCAAATGGCAAAAAATGAACTTTTGCATGGCACCTGGGGATTGATGCCTTTTTTTTTTTTTTACTTTTATTTAGTCGTTTCTGCACAGTAAAAGCAAAAAGAGATAAAAAAAAAGAAAGGGCCAAACCAAACTAGACAAATTAGAATGTGATATCTACCATATAATGCAGTTTGTTTACCGTAGGGAGTCCAACCCCTGCGCGCTTCAAAAAAAGAAAAAAACAAGGAGGGAGAGTAAAATTACATACCATAAACTCCACAGAAGCTTTAAAAGGATTGAAAAATGACTTACTAGCAATTTTAAAGCAAATTTAACCATACCACGAAATGATACTTAATTTCTCCGCCCTCCATTAGAATATATCTTCCCAGGAAGAATGAGAAAAAAAATAGCTGTTAAAATCTGTTAGTTTATACCTAATTTCTTTGGACACTGTCAACGGCAAACAGATGGCTCACATTCCATGGAGGTTTTCATGTTAGTATTTGAGGGGTAAAGGCAGAAGATAAACAATGACAAATCCACTTAGAGGCTTCAGTGTTAGTAAAAGAGAGAAAAAGAGAGAGAATTCAACTAATCTGTCAAACAAGATGGTTCAGGGAGGGTTTTGAAGGAGGGATCTTGCAGAGGCAGCAGCGTTAGAGTAAAGAATGACAGCAGCAGTAGGGACTCACTCGTTATTTAAGGTAAATGAATGACAAAAGCAAAAATGTCAACACCCGTTATGGGCTCGTTTATGCCTGCTCGGCGTCGCCGAGCCCGCTACTTCCGTAATTTGTCGTGGCAGAACAAAAACACAGCTCGTTCGTTAACTGATGCAAGGTGCGCCCTCGGCTCTGTAAGCAACACTTAGGCTAAAGGTTACGGCAGTCAAATGGAGAAATAATCAGCGGCGACAGAAGCGAGCAGGCATAGTGTGTGTCTATACGATGCGCCCTATCATATAATCATATTTCAGCAATAACGGATTGAAAACAATCAGGATAATGGCACCGGAAAAAAAAAACAGCCTCGACTACGAACGCTGCTTTTTTGAAGGCTGTGATAGAGGGACCCCTTTTCTCTTAGGTTAAATGATAAATAGTAAACATTCCCCCTTCTCCACAAGATAGAAAGCTTGCTGAATGCGGACAGATTATTTTGCCGGTGTAATTGGAGCATATTCACCATCGTGAATTTAATCACAGGCAAAACAGAGCGGTGCAGTCTGGACTTGAATGGAGTCGCCAAATCAAAACACTCCTCTTCAACAGGGACTCGCACACACACACACACACACACACACACACACACACACACACACATCCGTACTGGTTAATAACAACTGGGAGGTAATTATCACCGCCGTCTATGTCTGGAAGAGCCTGTAGCTTAATGGTACTTCAATCCTGCAGTGAAGAAGATTCCTGAAAACCCTCCAAGAGTCCAACAACAGAAATATTTGCTCAGTGCTTAAAACGTAAATCTATTTTGCTATCAGAGTTGTATATTACCTTATTAAGTCTCTGACGGCTAGCATTGTTAGGTGGACAAGCTCCAAAACAACTGCCTGGGCCACTAAAGCACCTGTGAGACCATCTGATTCCAATTAAGTCTGGGCTTTGTGCAGTTCATTTCGAGGTAAATTCCATTCAGAAGTGAGCACTTTATTTTATCTGGATTTTTTTAGGATTTTTCCATTGTCTTTTGGATTATTGCAGAAAACAAGCTGTGTGATCAACAAACTTTCATGGTTCTTATATGTTTTGGTCATCAAGATTTTTTACAAATAAACAAACTCTTACAAATTTTGAAGCCTAAATTCAATCATCAGAAGTACAAAGCTAAGCGTAGGCCATGTGACTATAACGTCACCACCACGAACGTCCATCAACTCTTTTAATTTCTATTTAAAATCAAAAAATTGTAAATTTTGAGTTAGAATAGTTTGCAGGAGCACAAGTATCAACACAACAAGCTGTCAAAGTGGACTAGTAAGCAAATTATATTTACTATTCAACAACGTTTGAATAGACAACGTTTAATGTCCCCAACTTCTTTTGAAGTCTCATTTAGACATTATTTAACAAATGAGCTAGGCATGTAAAATCATATTACTGACACATTTTAATGTTATAGAATAAAATTTGAAAATATTATGAGCTTGTGTTAAACCACAGACCTTATTTCAGGCATTTAACCATTAATCCATTGAAAAAACCCACTGACTTCTGGAACCAGAAGTTAAAAATAAATAAATAAATAAATAAATAAATAAATAAATGTATTTATAGGTTTTAGGACTCATTTCTGCAAATTCTTTAAATATATAAGTGACACATCCTGTTGGGTTTAAAAAATAAATTACTTCCATGAAGTTCCCTTTGCTAGCAGCCTAATTAACGGGTCCTTGCTGAAGCCTTGCTTGGCTGCTCGAACAACCCCTTCTCTCAGTGTGCAAACTTGCAGTCTAAAATTCACCTTTTATTACAACCAGTATACTCTTGGTATAACAGGATTTAAAGCTAAAACCATATGAGGAACAACAGTTATTTCAGAAGAAACATTTTATAGCTAAATGAAAGGTTTAGATCGACTTAAAACTGCTGTAGCAATTTTTTCACACTAGCACACTTGAAATTCCCTATTACCTGATGGATATCATTAAAATAGCCGTTGTAAGAATCACAATTGTCTTTGCGACAACCTAAGCTCATTGGAAATACATGCCTCTTTATACATTTCTGCGAAACTGAAAAAACGTACCTATATGTACGATTCACTGCAGTTTCCAGTTGAAATGAACACAAGAGGCAGTAAAACTCTGACAACTTTTTTCCTTTTCACACAAAGTATGATTTACAGGTACAGAGTTTTGATTAATAAAGCCTAATTTTCACACAATTACTTGCGGAATATTGTGTTATGACTTGTTAAACATGTTAAACAATTTTAACATCCTGCACGATTTGAAAACTGCTACTTTTGAACATTGTCGTCACATATACAGCTTCATATGCATGAGTTTTCTAATTCAGTAGGTTTGCTTGGTACCTCACGCGATACAGCGTTGCACTTGAGTGATGAAGAGCTCCAGTACGAAACCCGTGAAACTACAAATCCGCATAAAGAAGTTAAAATAGCATGGCTGCATCAACAAATGTGTTTTTATATCACTTTTGCATCTGTTAACACTATCGGGTAGGTTTAGGGTTGGATTTGGTGTAGGGGATATTTCCAACACAATAGAGCATTAACTTTTAGCGACACTTCCCGGATATTTGAATTCTGAATGGCCACAATACATACCTCAAGCAGCGTAATAAAAATGCAGCAATACGTGCCACGGTCACGTATTGAACGTGTGTTTTAGTGCCACTCTCTGGACATTTCACTTTGAAACTGCCGCAAAACGTGCAGTAAGGTACATAATTACAGTGCTGCAGAAATGTATGTAGAGGCAAGCATTTCCATGAGCCTGGGTTGCTTTGCGAACAATCTCATCATGACCCCCACTTGTTAGCCAATCATACAACTAAAAGTGCAGAAATCACTAAAAGCAGTTTTAAATAGTTAATACTGCAATTATGCATTTATACATCTACATCTACAATAACACAAGTTAACCAAAAAAGTACAGTCATCAAAAATATCAGAAAGATCAAATGAAGCACACTGTGGAGCCACGATACGCAAAGGTGAACGTTACCTGACGTAGGTTGCGGGACACACGAACCGCGTGCCAGGCATTGTCGTTGAACTTGCCATCGGATGGCTCCACCAGAGCCTCGAAGGCGCCGGAGCCCAGGTTGATGACCAGGCACACAGCCCCACTTTTTAGAGACAGATTGACGTAGTCGGCGGACTTGCCGGTGTGGAGCAGGAGGCCGTTTCGCTGCAGCGTTCGGAAGGATAGGGTGATTTCATCTGTGCTGCTCTGGATGGGCTTTTGGGACAGGTCGTAGCTGAAGAACTCATTACCCTTGAACGTGGCCACTGACTCCACTTGGCCTTGTTGAAGGGAGATAGAAAAAGGCAAGGGAAGGTCGTTAGAGCTAGGATGGATGTGGACCAAGGGTATGAGGACTGACTCCTCTTTATATTCTCTGTGTTTTACAGACTCTCACCGAACCAACTAAACATTTGAGAATGAACAAGTGGAAACAGAGAATTAATGAAATGGCAATGCATGTAAAATACGCATAGCGTGTTTTACAACCCAGAAGTGTTCAGGCAGGACTTGAGCCTTGATGTGATTTTGGCTAATGAGAGGTTTAAGGCCACTGGCTCAAATGAAGCATGAATGAACCAGAAATTAACAGTACAAGACAGCTGCAAGCATGAATCATTGTACATGTCTTCGACATGAGAAAATCTCACTGGATTACCACACGTGCTCCTAATTCGTGTTTCCCATAGACATGAACCGCAGAGGTGAGTGATGTCACACATGTAAATGAGTGTAATCTCCCCCAGCGCCGTTCGCATCAGCTAATCGTGAAGGTCATTTATGCATGTAAAGCTTGCCGTCCTGAAATTAAACCGCGAGTGTGCAATTAAACGAGCTGAAAACGGGCTGTCAGGAATAATCTGAAATAAAACACAGTCACACTTTTAAATAACGGTTTGATTTGCTAACGCCACTGTAAGATGTGAAAGCTTTGATGAACGAGGTAGAGTTTCAAAATACAGTCATTAAGAAAATAGCCGACTGAGGAGGCAGCTTGTCAAAATATCTCATCTTCGTTATTTTAGGTTGTTAAAAATCATCACTTTCACAGACAGCTTGTTAGTTTTGCCCTTATTTTCTGGCCTTATGTCTAGCCCACACCACCTGTTAATCTTTTGGGATGTGCAATACTATTATTTTCAAACTTGAATAGTCTTTGGGTTCCCTGTGTGATGTAAAGGGAAGCCCTGTATAATTAGCCCAGTTTCGGGTTAGTCTGACCCCAATTGGACACGATTCTTGAGGCAGAGTGTTTACATAAGACGTGTTCAAAACAGCTAGACAGCACAGCGGAAAGTGTTGAAGTCTCAGGCAGTTTTAATCTAGTCAACAAAATTACTGTTAAATCACGGTGATAATTAAATGACGGTCATTTAAACATACTGCTGATAAAAATGACAAGAAAAACAGACTGCAAGATATTAACAACCACAAATAAATTTGGAAAGAGTATGATTGTTTCAAATATTCCAAATCATAGTCTGTCAGAGACTGATCTGCTTGAGCTGAAATTAAACAGTGAATGAACATTGGTAAACTGAAACGCTAACAGGTTAATTTACTCCCTCAAACATGTCATATCCAGTATATGATGATTAGTTATATACACTACCATTCAAAAGATTTGTTTGGCATTTTAGTAAAAATCATGATACTTTCTGTTTAAGTTCAAAAGAGCAGCAATTATTTGAAGTAGAATTTTCTGTAACATTATAAATGTCTGTACCAGGCTTCCATAGCAAACTGCTCAAAAAGTTAGACTTTTTTCTCACAAATTTTTACTTTTTCTCAGAATTGCGTGATACAAACTCACAGTTCTGACTTTTTTCACAGTTTCTGACTTTTTTGCGTGATAAAAACTCACGGTTGTGAGTTGTAAAGTCAGTACTATGTGACATAAACTCGCAATTCTGTGAAAAAAATTAGAATTGTGTGATTTAAACTCATAATTCTGAGAAAGAAAGTATTGCGTGATATAAACTCGCAATTCTGACTATTTTTCTCAGAATTGTGAGATATAAACTCGCAATTGCGAGAAAAACCTTTTATCCTGCAATTCTGACTTTATTTCTCGTAATTGCGACTTTATAACTTGCAACCATGATCATGCAATTCTGAGAAAAAAAAGTCAGGAATTCGAGATGTAAACTCACAATTGCAAAAAAAATTGCATAATTGTGAGATAAAGTGTCACAATTTTTGGAAATGGGCTTCCATAGTTTGCATTGTCCCTGTTAAATAAAGTATTAATTTCTTTAAAGAAAAAAAAATTACTGACCCCAAACTTTTGAACGATAGTATAAATGCAATTTTAAAGCTAGCATCTGCACAAAAAGAAATAAAGTTATGTACTTCAATGCTATTTATGTTGACTAAACTTGTATGCTAACTGAGTAAAATTTACTAAAATTCATGAAAATGACTTGACAAATTGACTAAATTAAAGATATTGTACCACTAGCATAGCCTAGAATGCTAACTTAGCTTACACCGTACACATAACCACACCAGTTCTTATGGCTTTCAATCAGGCATTACAAACAGTCTCCTGGGGTCCTAGATGTACTCAGTTCAAGAGGCAGACCAAATTGTTTATGACACCAGATGAAGTAATTTTTCATCTAATTGATATGAGTCTACAAAATCTATCAAGTTTCTGCCAACACATCTCAGACAATCTTGTTTTACAGCAGCGGTACAGCAATATTCGTCCTTCAGATATGCATACATAACCTGCTCAGCTGCTAAAAATAGTATGAAATATTCCATTCCAGGTTTAACCAGCAGAGCATAACATTAATTTGAAGACTTGTGATATTTCATCAAGCAAGAAGGCTCAGACCATCAGTTAGGAAAGAAATGATTGGGCACGAATCAACCAACCAGACATCTTCACCAAGGAAATGTGACCTTGCAAAATTATAGCAGCAGAATCTTATCATAGTGCCACTTGGTTCAGTGGAGAATAAACAGCCAGAGCGTGTTCCACAACAAGTAGACCTACCACATAGAGAGGAACTCTTTAAGAGATGACAGAAACCAAGCCCCTGCTGAGCCATGTGTGCTAAAGAGTTTTTTTTTTTTTTTTCTTCAAATTCTCACTGACTTCAGGGTGACGCAAAGAGAATATGACCCACAAAACACAGGGCTATGACTAAGTATAAGGTAATGTTTCTAACAATAAATCGACGTGACATGATGGGACTCGACAATATCAGAGAAGCTTTAAACTTTTCAAAAGTGCAGCCTGAAAGTGCCTCAGATGTTACCGCTGCAGAAGCAAATGTTCTCAGATAGTAACAATGCTTCTAACAAATGACTTGTGACTCAAATATATTCGCGAACAGAAAGTTTTGTTTGCATTAAAGGTGCAGTGTGTAAAATGTTTTTATGGAATATAAAATATCCATTCCACAGTCAGATTTGTTCAGATTCACCAATCAGAAGACTTTGAGGTGCTTTCTGCCTGTCGGGAAGTCCAACTGTATATGGGCAGCAGGAAGCTAATAGCGTGACAGAAGCGGATAATTCAAGTTAAAGCGGCAAATTCAGGTTGATAAGCAGTTGATAGTTGTTAGTTTGTTATGCAGGGATTATATTTTGATACCGCTGTTTTTGACAGCTCTGACATGCTGAATATAACTGCATTTTTGTAGGGTGGGGAATAGAATAGAACAGAAGGTCCCACTTTATATTAGGTAGCCTTAACAGTGAACACAATAAGTACACTGTACTTATTGTGTTCATATTGTATTGCAAAACACTGTCTGCTATTGAGGTGGGATATGGGTAAGTTTAGGGACAGGTTTGGTGGTATGGGTATGTTTAAGGGTGGGTTAAAGTGTAAGGGATGGGTCAACAGTGTAATTATAGTGAAATTACCGATGTAATTACATGCAGGTTTTCTTTTTAAAACAAGTACAATGTAAAAACATGTATGTACACAATAAGTGCATTGTATCAAATGATTAATTTAAATGTAAATACATAGTAGTTAAGGCCACCTAATAGAATAGAATAGAATAGAATAGAATTTTTTTTTCGCATGGTACTGTACCTCAAAACTGCATGCAACACACATTTAACATTCATGTGATGCATTTAACAGCATACTGTGACTTAATTTCATCAGGAAATTGGTTGGTAGGAAGTGAAATCAAGTTGTAAATATTATAGTTAGGACATGATATTATTGGTCAATATTAGAAGTTTCTGATAACATGACCTACAAAAGTCATTGCAGAAACAGAGAATGTGATTACATTTTAATGAAACATTATGAATATAAACTTTTTTTTTAGAGTAACATGCAGTGAAGAATCATGCTCAAGGGACATTACTAAAGTTAATGGGGTAAAATTTGATTTCATGTTGTCTTTAAAGGGATAGTTCACCCAAAAATGAAAATTCTGTCATCAATTACTTTTTTTTTTTTTTTTTTGATGAAATCCGAGAGCTTTCTGACCATGTATAAACAGCAATGCAACTGACACGTTAAAGGCCCAGAAAGGTAGTAAGGAGATAGTCCATGTGACATCAGTGGTTCAACTTTAATTTTATGATGCTAAGAGAATACTTAATTTGTGTTCTGAAGATGAACAAAGGTCTTATGTGTTTGAAATGACATGAGGGTAATTAATGACAGAATTTTCATTTTTGGGTGAACTATCCCTTTAAGCAGTCAAGCAAAATAAAAAAATAAAAAATTGTTTGTTTGTTGATTGATTGATTGATCATTTAAGAGTAGTTTCTGCTACTTTTGTTGGCACACGAATAGCAGTCAATCAATAAGGATTTTTTTCTGCCTTTTTGTATGACAAAAAAAAAAAATTAAATAAAAAATAGAAATAAAAAAATCTGTCTAATCTTTTTTTTTTTCTTTCCCTCTCAACAAATTTATATTGGGGGGGGACATTTAAATTCTCTCATTTCACAAAAATGTATACCTTAAGCCAGTTTGATATTTAGAAGTATTTGTACAGTACATGACCCAAAAGGGCGAGTGACAGTTTTGTCAACTGGCCTAAAACTCTCTCACACTGGCCCTGGGCCATCCGGCCATCTTTACTGTTAAGCCTAATAGTCCAAAAATGGTCTAAAAAAGCAGGTTTAGCATTAATTTGACACGTTATGTGTCTGCTAGTTCTGAATAATAGCTATTTACATTCACCACGGTCAGCATTTGAGTAAATGGGGAAAGTTCCGCTAAAAGCGCCGAATAAACACACTCCACTGTTAGAACATTAATGACACACTCCTTCAGGCCAAGCCAGAAGAAAACTGAGCAAAACAACAACCACTGGAGTCGCCCCTTCACACACAGCCAGTAAAGCCAGCTTTAGTTATGTGTAGATATGTGGTGTTGCTGATGAGATGTCTAAATTTTCATGTCCAGCCTCTGATCTCTAACTTCAAAAGAGATGAGAGAAATAAACAGCGTTCACCCCAGACCTTCAGAGCACATTGACGGGATGCTCTCTGTGTAGGCTAGAGCAGAATAGCCTGATTTATTTACTTAAGACTCCTTTGTGTCTTTGATATGACAGGACTGGAGCAATCAGTTCTTTAGGCGTCAAGACTTACTGTCATTACTCACTAATGTCCATGTCTCAGATATGAAAACACTAACACTAAATGAGAGGGGGTGTGAAATCAACAGCGACAGACTGGGAGAAGGAAAAGAAAGGCAACGAGGTTATGAGCTGGAGAGAAAGACGGAGAGGGAGGACATGACATGGATTGCGGGGACTTATGATCAAACTAGGGGTGGGAGGGAAAGAAATCCATTCACGGAGTCGTTCTCAAGCGATTCAGGCTCACAGAAATTTCAGAATCGGAATGATAAAGGAATTATTAATAATTTGGTTTATTGAAAAAGCATTTGAAGGACAAAACATTACAGATACAGAGTGCAATTTAGTGTACGATGCTGCAAAAATGGCATTGAGGACATTACTGATTGAGGATTGAGTCAGGCTGAATCTGACAGAAACTATTTTGCAATTTTTTGTCTATTGGTTAACATGAGCCATTGGAATCATGAACAATGTAGCAATTTTGGTTCCAGTTCTGCATAATGATTTATAGTATTTTGTATAGTATTTTAACTCTTTCTCCGCCATCGACAAGATTTTCCATCATTTATGATACAAAGCTTCCCTGCCATTGACGAGTTTTTCCGGTAATCTGTGTTTTCACTGTTATAGGGGGAACTATTACAGATATTCTGGAATAGTTCAGCATTTCTGAACCCGAAAACTTATGAAGACGAAGATCTGCATAAACCAGAAGCAGACCCTATTAAAACTATGCCATAATTATATAACTATATTTATATTAAGTATACTTCAAGTCCATTATCCAAATCCATATTTATTGGCATATCACTTAAGACTTGCTGATATAAAATTATAATATAACTTTATTTGGAGTATTTCTTTATTGCACAATGCACATTTCTTAATATTATGCCTAAAGTGTGTTTTAATATCACTATTAATAAGGAATATCTCTTAAAGTGTGATCTCTGTATAATATCAGTCTTTAAATGCAATATATTTAAAGTGTACCTGAAGCATACTTGGAATAGCTCCACTTTAGCACAATCAAATATACTTCAGTATATGGACTTCAGCACTACTTCCGCATAGTTATGCATAAAATTAGCTGTTCCAATTCAGTAGACTTTAAGTATACCAGTTTAGTATACTAAAAGTACAATTGCAGGGTATTTTTTATAAAGCACATTTATATGTAAATGTCTTTGTATTATACTTAGCACAAAATAAATGTATTTCAAATACATTTTAGTATATTTTTTTTCACTAGGGGAAGTTGCTTATGGACAAGTAAGCTAACATGATCACTAACATTCAGCTGCATATTAATCAAAACAGCCGTTACAGAGAAAAATATTGACGCTGTACAAGATTTGGAGGTTTTGATGGATTCAGACTGATAATTTCATTCTGATCCGATCTGATCTGAATCCGATCCAGGCAAAGTCTTTGACAAAAATGCAAGTTTCTTTGATGGAACACATTCAAATGTTGACACAAAAAAAAAGAATGAAGCTAGTTTTTGTTTTTTGTTTTTTCAACAAATGCTCTGTTCATTTTGATATATTTAGTCACCGTTTACATATTCATACAACAAAATATTCTGGGAGACATGAGGAAAGATCTCTGAATATGATCAAAAATGCGAAGTTTGCATGATTATTTATAAATTACTACAGATATTATGTGTATCTTTACATACCTGTTCTCAAATAAACTAGTCAGTACAGCTATGCCTCACAATGACTTTTTAACTCTATTCTTTTATTCACTAAAAAAAGAAAGAAAAAATGGTGGGGAAAAAGCTCAGATCACTTGTTCAGGAGTTAAACTACACTAGCTGTGTTTTATGTTATTAAATCACTAAAAAGAATTGACTCATAAGAGTAACTTGTTTGGATATCAGACTACACTGCTTGTGTGTTTTTGTTTCACTCAAAAAAAACAAAAAAAAAACATCAACTTGGAGTCAAACGGCTTTATTTTATAACATCCAAAAACCAAAATCAAAATCTATAGTTGTGAAAATTGAAGTCACAATTTAAATGTATTTTAGAGTCGTTACAGAAATCGGATTGTGACTCCCTCAAAATCTAATCGTGAGGTACGATTCCCATCAAACATTACAATCCAAACTCTTTTTCCCACAGAAACTGCACGTTTTTCTGAATAACAGGTGGCAATATTTGTAGAATTTGGATTGTACCAAATTATTACAGGGTGTTGAACAGAATAAAGCAAGTAAAAAGAAAATTGAAGCAATTGAAAACAATAATGATAAAGTCCCAGTAAATAAGCAAGCGGCCGATGGGAGAGAAGACACAGGCCACACCGTAAAGACTGACTGAATGCCGCACAGTGGGAAGTAATGGCAATCCAAATGTAATCTTGAGAGTGTTATTATTCCAGCAAACTGTGTCCTCTTGTGAGGATGCAGCATCTGAGGCTCTCATCACGACCTCTCCCTCTGCCTGGCTGAGCTCAAAGTGCGGATCTGAAGCCGACATGTCCAATTAAAGATACACACGTGCTCCAACCTCACTGCTTCTGACAAGACAACAGGGACAAATACGACACAGAACTCATTTTTAATATCATCTGCGGCGGTGTGTTTATGTGTCGCATTTTCTGACAGGTTGGTTTGTCTCTGCTGCTTGTGGAGAGTGAGAGAGAAATATCAACAGCTGATTAAGTCAAGGCCCTGCAGCAGCCGAATTTATTTGCTTTGCAGATTAAACATGGCTATGAGAGAGAGAGAGAGGAGCCAGGGAAAGCATATCTATTGGAGTTAACTGTACTATTTCCTCCTGCATGCTGAGAAGATGAGACTGACCATGACAGTAATGTGTGTCAAGGGACACCAGCATTCAAAGAGTGCTAAATCAACAACAATAAAACTAGCACCAGTGTTTTCAGTGGGAGCAATATAACACGTGACCAAAAAAAAAAAAAAAAACATATATACAATTAAAAAATGAATAAATAACTAAAATGAAACAAATAAATAAAAAAAAAATACTAAAACAAATTCATTAATAAATAAATAAACAAACAAACAAACATATTTTCTTGTTTGTTTAGCATGCAAGTGGACTTTGGAACAATTATTATTCATTTTATTACATAACAAATGACCAAATAAATATAAATAAATAAAATGTAAAAATTTATAAAAAACTATAAATAAATAAATAAACAGATATGTTCTTGTTTGTTTAGCATGCAAGGGGACTATTATTAATTACATTACATACACTAAATAATTAAATAAATACACATTTTCTTGGTTGTTTAGCATGCAAGGGGAATATTATTAATTTTATTACATAACGTACACTAAATAAATAATTAAATAAATAAATACACACACACACACACACACACACACACACTTTCTTGTTTGTTTAGCATGCAAACAGACTTTGGAAAAATTATTATTCATTTTATTACATATATTACTAAATGAATATAAATAAATAAAATGTAAAAATTAAAGAACAACTAAAATAAATAAATAAATATTTTCTTGTTCGTTTAGCATGCAAGGGGACTATTATTAATTTTATTACATAACATACACTAAATAAATAAATAAACAACACACACACACACACACACACACACACACACACACTTTCTTGTTTGTTTAGCATGCAAGCAGACTTTGGAACAATTTTTATTCATTTAATTATAGCACATGACCAAATAAATATAAATAAATAAAAATGTAAAAATTAATAAAGAACTATAAATAAATAAACAAACACAGACACATTTTCTTGTTTGTTTAGCATGCAAGCAGACTTTGGAACAATTATTTTTAATTTTATTACATAACACAGGACCAAATAAATATAAATAAATAAAAATGTAAAAATTAATAAGCAACTATAAATAAATAAATAAATAAATAAATACTTTCTTGTTTGTTTAGTATGCAAGATGACTATTATTAATTTTATTACATAACATACACTAACTAACTAACTAACTAAGTAAATAAATAAATGTTCCCTTTTTTATTATGCAAGGGGACATTGGAAAAATTATAAACAAATAAAATATAATATAAAGGTAATAATATAATATAAAGGTAACACTTTATCTTAAGGTGTCCTTGTTACAAGTTACATGTACTTACTATTATAATAACAATAAATTATGCATAATTACATGCAAGTAACCCTAAGCCAAACCCTAATCCTAACCATATAGTAAGTACATGTAGTTAATTAATATTACTCAGTACTTAAATGTAGAATTACACTATAACAAGCACACCATAAAATATAATTAAACTTAAAAATAATGTACCCATACAAACAGACAGAAATTCAGATTCGTACATAATTACAATGTAAATACAGTATATATGTAAATACATGTCTTTTTTTGAAAGATGTATTCAAAATCCACATGCCCCATCTGCCTCAGACTGTAGTATTTGAGGTTTAGCATGAAATCATATTCTACAGTGTACCTAATGGCACTGCCTACGCACACATGCAGCGCACATAATCTAGATGCATATTAAAGACATGTATATGCACGAGCTCAATGTGGAATGCATATGGACTTAATTGATTTGTGAGAGAAATAGAGCAGAAATATATTAACAGAAGTTTCCCCAGAGGAAGATGACAACAGGCTCAAAGCAGAGTCTCACTGGTCTTTACTGAACATGTCTTGTCCTCCCCAGCCCTATGGTGTCATTAAACCTCATCTTTAAAATATTAAAAGCACCCACAGGCCGCTTTGCTCTGCTGGATTCCACAGATAAAATCTGTCCTTAGAGGAAAAAGAGAGGAGTTTTCATACAAACAGTATGTCACCATATTGAAGACAGTTGCCAGCAATCTGATCAAAGGGATCCAACAACTGTTAAAAACTCATACTGTGTGAAATAAACATAATGAACATTAAAATTAAGAGAATTTCTCTTAAATTGAGGTTTAAAAATCACAGCAAACTTCAGCATTATTCAGAAATCAATTCAGAACACACCTTTTAAATTTCAATTGAATTTCTGAACTATTATTTGTCAGTTTTTATTTACTTGCCTTAATATGTTACTATTTTAATATGTTATATTAGTTACCTCGTAGCACTTTACAATAAGATTCCATTAGTTAATGTATCAACTAACATGAACAAACAGTGAACAATACATTTATTACAGTATTTATTAATCTTTGATAATGTTAGTTAATGAAAATACAGTTGTACATTGTTAGTTCATGTTAATTCACAGAGCACTGACTAATGTTAACAAGCACAACTTTTGATTTTAATGCATTAGCAGATGTTGAAATTAACATTAAGATTAATAAATGCTGTAGAATTATTGTTCATTCTTAGCTCGTGTTAATGTTAACTAATGAACCTTATTGTAAAGTGTTGCAGTTACCTAAAAACAGTCTGATGCTGTTGTATGTAAAAATTAAAATTAGTATTGCTAGCTGTGTTTACTGTTTCAACAGTACTAAATTACACTGAAGTACAATGTAATAAATGTCTAACAAGTAGTGATTGTGTGACTGTTTAAAATAACTTGAATTGTAATTCCGTAAATGCCTTTTCATGTCATTCCAAATGAACATCCTGTGTGCAACAAACACCAACTCATGATCTGAAATGAAGGCAGTTCTTTAATTTAGAATTTTTTCCCACCCCTGTATCACAGATCAACCACAGGTATCTTTAATGGCTCGCTTCCACTGAGCGGTACGGTACAGTACAGTTCAGTACAGTACGATTCGGTACGGGTAACCCTGATCAGGCTTGCGTTTCCACTGCCAATAGTACCCTTACTTGGTAGGCGTGGTGTATGTCGGAAAGTAGCGATCGATGATAAAGCGCGACAATAAGCACAACTCTGCCTCTAAAAGTATAAGTAAAAAGTATAAGAGGCTTATATAAAAGGAAATAAAGACAAAAGCAAACAATTCAGTCAAACGTATGCTACAGGTCAGCGCTGTGCTACAGTAAAGTTCAAAATAAATATATAAAGTTAAACATAACTTTGTGCTCAGACAAAACAATATGACCAGGAACAAATAATAGATTCATGAGAGCATGAATGCCTGTTAAATATAGCCTACCCAAAATTAATTGTATCTCATGTTTAACCACTACAGAGACATCAGAGCCAGCGGCAGAAGGACTAGCCGAGCGTAAGGCTGCTCTAGGCGGATACATGAGCGCTGAGCACCCGGTGATCGCCTGGAGCTCCAAAATCAGCATAGCAAATTTTAAAATAGGCGCTATCTTTATAAATAAACCGCAGATTTGAGTTTTAAACAACTACATTCTCACCTGAAAACTCTTAAAACTACATTTCATGACACAATAACAGTATATTTAGAAAATTACGCGGGTTTTTGGGCAATGACGTTTCACCAAGAACAGACAAGAACGCATATTGAGAAACGGCTATTGTCTGTGTGAAAATTATAAAATACACTGTTGTTTATTTTTTTTGTGTTTGTGCACTCTGATGTAATAAGTCCAACACTCATGGACAGCAGAGCGGAACGAGTGAAGGAGAAGCTTTATCCCTTTGTATCACGCAAAAGTGACGATTCTAGTCAACAAATCAGCGTTCTGCTGTGAGTTTAGCTCCACCCTGTTGGTACCCTTTGCTGTGCTAGGTACCCCAATGGAAGGGTACCAAAAAAGTGGTACGGTACGGTTCGCTATTTTGGTACCATTCACAACTTCTGACAGTGGAAATGGAAATAATTGCGTACCGTACCGTACTGTACCGAACCGTACCGCTCAGTAGAAACGAGCCATAAGAATAAGTGTTCCCCAAAAATGAAAATTTACCTACCCTCAGGCCATCCAAGATGCTTTTGAGTTTATTTTCATTGGAACAGATTTGGAGAAATTTAGCTTTACTTCACTTGCTCACCAATGGATTCTCTGCAGTGAATGGGTGCCGTCAGAATGAGTTCAAACAGCTGATAAAAACATAAAAATGACCCACAAGTAATCCATATGACTCCAGTCCATCAATTAACATCTTGTGAAGCAAAAAGCTGTATGTCTGTCAAATCCATTATAAAGGTGTTTTAACTTTAAACTATCGCTTTTGGCCAAAATTCGAGTCCATAACCCATAGTGAAAAAGTCCATCCCCTGTTGTCCTCTCACATCAAAATCCACCAACACATTTGTTTAGAGCTGTTTTGGACTGTTTTCGCTTGTAAACAGTGCTTGATCTGTGTACATTTCTCTCCTGATTCAGATAAGACAGCTTTTAAACTGAGACAACTTGTGGATCATTGCGATGTTTTTATCAGCTGTTTGGTCTCTCATTCTGATGGCAACCATTGACTGCAAAAGATCCACTGGTGAGCAAGTGATGTAATGCTAAATTTCTCCAAATCTGTTCTGATGAAGAAACCAATTCTACATCTTGCATAGTCTGAGGTTGAGTAAATCCTTAGCAAATTTTTATTTTTGGGAGAACTATTACTTTAATATATTTACATGCCATTTAAAGAATCAGCCAGCCACAATCTAAAACAGAAGAAAACCCATTTAAATAAATCATTCATTACATCTGTTCATAAGGAAAGTGTTTTCCATCAGAAATATTCATTAGCAGAAGACCAACTATGCTTAAAACTATAAATAAAAGTCCCTATCGTAAATTCAAATCCCTCTCTCTCACATTTTGTTCTGCACGGTCAATAGGCATTCACAATATTTGTTCCTTGCGCAGCCTTGTTCAGCACTGTGGGTAAAGCCCCGTATCTCCAAAGCAATTCATCTCCTGCTGTAATGCAGCATATAGACTTGCAAATAGGTTATCCCTTGATCTGGACTCTTGCTGTGAAAAAAAGATAAACCCTGTCGCAGGCCACGGGCCTCTCATAAATAAAAGTTAATGAGAAAAAAAAAGGAAAACAAAAGGCCAATTTTGCTGTGATGCAATCTGGTTGCAAAACAATACAAACCGTTCTGGCAACCTTTGATTCTTTATATCTATAAAGGTGCTGTGTTTAAAATGCAAGCAAGAAGACTATTCCATTCGTGCAATATTCCAGCACTATCATGCAGCTTTCTATTGGGGAGCTTCAATCAACAAACCATCATTATTGTGGCATGAGTATATTTCACAGGGAGGAGAAAAGATTCTCACAATCGCAGCCACAAGGGAAGATCATTATCTGTCAAAAGAGAACAACCTGTGCAATTATTTTTATTCCAATGGACTGCTACCACTCGATGTTTATCAGTTTAAAACACTGGAAAAATGAAATATATACAGTTTAGGGCTGCAGCAAACGATTATTGTAATTGTCGACAGTTGATGAATTCTTTAGTTAAACTATCAATGAATAATAACAGCAACTTCTGCTATTAATCTTTTAATATTTTAGTCTTCTCATAATTAATACTTTACAAAAAATAAATAATAATAATAAAGAAAGAAAGAAGGAAAGAAAGAAAATAATAACAATAAATAAAGATAACAAGAAAAGAGAGAAAAAGAAATAATAAATAATTAATAAAAAATAAAAGTGAAAAAAGAAAATAAATAAAAAATAAGAAGAGAGAAAAAGAAAATAGCAATAAATAATAAAGAAAGAAAGAAAGAAAGAAAGAAAGAAAGAAAGAAAGAAAGAATTATAGGGCAGTGATACAATACAATCAATAGAAATGCACATTATAGCTGCATTCACAGTTACTGTTTGGGACTAACAGCAGTTGCTTACAGGTGAGAGACTTGAAATGTTTTATTTATTCAGCAGATTAAAACATCTGCTTGAATACATATCTGTATGAATGAACAGCTGAAGTCACAACCGCATTCAGGACACTAGAGCGACAGTATAAAAAATGGCGTCATAACACCGTGACGTTTTATCAGTTGACAGCCCGTTTTTAAATAAATGAGGCTTGTCCTACCCATCACACAGTTAAACATCTAACAATGACTTTAAATGCTTTGTTAGTGAGTGCAGAGAGCGCGTTTGGTGCGCGCGTCTCAGAGCTTGCGCAATCGCGCCCACGGCACTGACGGCAGCTCCAGTAGTGGATCTTAAGATGAATGAGAATCATTTCTCCTTCTCTGTCTCTGTGGGTGAATTAAACCCGTCATGATTATATAGGCAACTCGATGTTCCGTGGTGTTCCGTTCATTCAGCGCAGCTTTGAATGCGGTTGTGAATCCTGACAATGTAAAGGTGTCGGTTCGGCTATATACATGCGGTTCTGATGGTTGTATAATAATAGAATGCTCTATGAAGTGAAGTGATGTTGCCATACTAGCCTTTACCTTCTGCTCTAGAGTCTTGTTTGTGTTAAACATGGCAGCAAAACAGTCTTAAGCAGGGACAACTGCAGACTCGCACAATTGGCGTGGCTAAAGGTGCGACGCATCGACACATTCCATGCTAATCGACGTATTTTTATAATCAATGTAATCGATGACGTCGACAAATCACTGCAGCCCTAATACAGTTGTGCTCATAAGTTGTCATACCCACATTTAAAGCAATAGTTTATCCAGAAATGAAAATTCTGACATTAATTACTCACCCTCATGTCATTTCAAACCCATAAGACTTTCATCTTCAGAACACAAATTAAGATATTCTTTTTAGCTCAGGGGTCGGCAAACTTTTTGGCATGACGTGCCATCTTTAATTTTTCTGGTTAACCACTGTGCCAATGCCCCCTGTATTTTGTATTTATGCAGTCCATAAACATTTGTGACCCGTGCTGGCAAAATTAGTCAGAATGCGCAAATGTTCAAAACTAAGTTCTTATTTTCAAATTCTCCATTAAAATACCTTCAAAATAATATATGACTTGTTGGAACCGGACAAAAAATGACTGAGCTACAGCCGTTTGAAGGCAATAGAGGCAGCAGATCTGATTTCGAGAAAAATTGAGTTAAAGATTCCAAAGCAGAATCACCAAGCAACGTTGCATATTTTCCTCCAATTCTTTTCTTAATAATAATTACTATATTATTAATCACAATATAGCTATTTTTACTTTATCTTTGTTATTAAAAATAAGAACAAAGACGGAAATAAACAGTACTTAATCAAGAACAGTGAGTGATTCAGTCTTTTCTTTTAATGTACGATTAACAATTTGTAAAAACTTCTTGTCAGCGCTGCCACGCGACTTTTATTAATCGATACTGAATTGCTACATTATATTTCTCAGCAACAAGGGGGGTAAAATCGCTGTTTTTTTAAGTAACTAAACTCAGCTTCATTGTTTGTAGAGAGAGACACAGACGCAGACAATTCACACATCTCTCTCTCTCTCTCTCCCTCTCTCTCAGAATGGCCATATTTGGGAAAAATTAGAGTAGCTTCTATCACTGGATATAGGTGTCAGTCATTTAACTTTTCTATCGTAAAACACTTGACTAATAATAAATGATTTGCAGCTTCATCTATTTTAACTCGCTCTCTTTCAACGTTAAACTGACGCTTTGCGCTCTGGTTCTGTGAACAGTAAACCCCGCCTACTTTGATTTGATTGGCCATCTCAGTCATTTTGACATTGACGAGCGCTGTTAGATGCTGAGGCTTTGATCTGAAGCACCTAGTATGTGCAGCGGTCACGCGCGCATCCGTAGACTAGTGCAAGTTAATTCTCACACTTCAATCGTATTTATAGCTCCTCACAGGCTGTGTAACTATGAGAAGTTATTACCTCAAAATGTACGACAATATGCAGTTTTCCCTATTGCTCGCATGCCAGTGATTATAACTCTGCGTGCCACTGTTGGCACGTGTGCCGTAGGTTGCCGACCCCTGTTGTAGCTTCATAAAATTACGGTTGAACCACAGATGTCACATGGACTATTTTAACGATGTCTTTACTACCTTTCTGGGCCTTGAATGTGTCAGTTGCGTTGCTGTCTATGGAGGGTCAGAAAGCTCTAAGATTTCATCAAAAATATCTTAATTTGTGTTCCAAACATGAACGAAGGCCTTATGGGTTTAGAACGTTATGAGGGTGAGTTATTAATGACAGAAATGTCGTTTTTTGGGTGAAAAATAAAATAAAATAAAATAAAATAAAATAAAATGGTTAAAAAGTTTTCTCTCTCTCAGTATATTTAGATAGGGTAATACAGTGTAAGATTTTGCATTTTGTGCCAGTAGGAATAAAATACAAATGAACTCCTAAAACTAAAAACTAATAAAAATGATTCCTGTTCATTTGTATAAATAGTAAAGACAAACAAAAATCTACAAGGCATTTAAATACTTATGAGCAGAACTGCAAAATGACTTTGATCATCATGTTAATTACTAATAACATCACCATATGTCCAGAAATATGTAATCTTAACATACATAATGTCGCTAACAACCTGGCTTCATTTATACCAGCAGTGACAACTAAAGACTGAAAATCAATGCTCATGGTAAGGCTTTCCTATATTAGTGTACGTGTGTGTGTGTGTGTGTGTGTGTGTGTGTGAAGGAGGGGGCAGGTGCTGTGGTTTTGTCCTCTGAACCTGTCATCACTGTGGAAAGCTAAAGAGATTTTGTGACTGGCAGAGGCGCTCTGGGAAAAAAAACAAGGTTTCCAGAAGTGTCGGAGGGTAAATGGAATTTCTGATCACGGCAGACTAAACGTGGTGAACCGAGAGACAACAGAACTGCCTCAAACAAAGCTCGAGCAATCATTGCTATACCTGCTCCAAACAGCTGTGTATTACTACATCATACTGGAAGACTACGTGCTACCTAGACAATCAATGAACACATCAATACTTCATAATTGTTGTATGAGATACGTATGAGGCACCAAAATGAACATTTACAAGCTGGAACCTGAAAACTGAATGATGAGTCTCCTGGCCCATATACTACATAATACATAATCAAGAAAAACAAGGCTTTTACTGTAACTTATGCTGCTACCTAAAATAACTAATTTATGTCTCACCAAGGCTGTATTTATTTGACTAAAAATACAGTAAAAACAGTAATATTTGACCCTGAACCACAAAATCAATCTTAAGTTGCACGGGTATCTTTGTAGCAATAGCCAACAATACATTGTTTGGGTCAAAATTATCGATTTTTCTTTTATGCCAAAAATCATTAGGATATTAAGTAAAGATCTAGTTCCATGAAGATATTTTGTAAGTTTCCTACCATAAATATATCAAACTTAATTTGTGATTAGTATTATGCACTGCTAAGAACTTCATTTGGACAACTTTAAAAGCAATTTTCTCACTATTTAGATTCTTTTTTTTTGCACCGTCAGATTCCAGATATTCAAATAGTCGTACTGTATTTCGGTCAAATACCCTATCCTATCAAACCATACATCAATGGAAAGCTTATTTATTCAACTTTCAGATGATGTATGAATCCCAATTTTAAAAAAATTGACCCTTATGACTGGTTTTGTGGTCCTGGGTCACATATTATGAAATATTATTACAATTTAAAATAAGCATTTTCTATTTTAATATATTTCAAAATGTAATTTATTCCTGTGATGACAAAGTTATTTTTTTCAGCAGCCATTACTCCAGTCTTCAATGTCACATGATCCTTCAGAAATCATTCTAATATGCTGATTTGCTGCTCAAGAATAATTTCTTATTGTTACTGATGTTGAAAACATTTGTGCCACTTAATATTTTTGTGAAAACCATTATACTTTTTTTTTTTCAGGATTCTGTGATGAATAGAAAGTTCACAAAACAGCATTTGTTTGAAATCTTGTGTAACATTATAAATGTCTTTACTGTCACTTTTGATTAATTTATTGCATTCTTGTTAAATTGCATTAATTTCTTTCAAACAAACAAGCAAATAAATAAAATCTTACTGACCCTAAACTTTTGAATGCTAATGTACAACCAAGATGGCTGAGGAAATGATAGGAATGTTAACTGTAAATAATACAAAGTTAAATTTTAACACCAAAAAGTATTAATAAAATCTGTTTAGCATAATAAAAAGTATTATTTTACCCAATTGTGTACTATACATATTTAAGCAGTATTGCTGTTAGCGTAGCAACATGCTAAAATCAAACTCTATTGAAATCAATTATATTGAGTTCTGTGTAAAATGCTATTTGTGTAGCTCAGCTATAGCTAGTAGCAGCATTCTAAATGGTCACTTAGACTCCAAGACAGTTAGGATGTTCCCTTAAAAGGCAACTGCCTACATAGTCTGCTTACTAGGTTTTGAAACACAGCGCATGTCAGTAAACCAAATATATTGACAGCTTCAGTATTATGCAGAGAAACATGTTAGTCACTCTTGTCTGCCTGATAAGGTGGCAGCAGTTCTCAAACAAATGTCATCTCCACCGCAGGAGCAAACATCAGTAGACTGACTCAGATGTGCTGGAGAGATGAGAGCAGAGAGATGAAACAGGGAGATTCCAGACCCCACAGCATCCACACGGGCTTGTGTCATTACCGGGGACCACGGCTCAAACCAACCTGCCTTTGTATGTGCGTGCCTGTGTGCTGGTTACATAAAGCCACTGTAGGTTAACTTGCTGAGGCTTTGGAAAAGGTTCAGAGTAAGTGGCGTAGCTTGTTTGCAGTAAAGCCTGTTGCGATTAGTACATAATCATCTGATCACAATGATTTGATCTTATCATGAATGGCATAGCAAGGATCTTTGTTCACTTTAAATTCCAAATGTGTATTTCAGTCACAGTCTTAAAGACGGAGCTCTGGAACGTTTAAAGTAAAACTGGTCTATGATGGTTCAAGCCATTGTGCAACTGAGAATGCAAAGCACTCTAGCACTCATTTTCATTTTAAAATTTGCTTAATGGCAAATATTTTTGGCCATTACAGGTTATCAAAGTTAATGACAGTGACACAGAGGAGGAATTACTTCCTCTTCAGCAATGAAAGAATGAAAGACTTGAGGAATAACAACAAAAACTATTATCAGACACACACAGAAACTCTAAGGTCTTACTTTATGTAAAAAGGCGGCATGTGGTTTTAATGAAATTGTCCTAAAATTATGTATAAAAGAAAAGATTTTAGGCAAGAAATATTACAAATTTGAAGCAATATCTAAATTCAATATAACAAAAGCCATTATATTACTAAACATACATCTATATATATATATATATATATATATATATATATATATATACACCATTAGCCAAATGTTCATGATCATGACAGCCATATTTAGGACCCTATGAAATCAGTTTTATTTTTTTCCCAAATTCTATTCTATTTTATTTTTTTCCAAATTCCATTTTCTCCGTTTTAATTTTTCTGGACTCCACTCCGACTCTGTTTTAATGGTTAGATTTTATTAATCAAAAAGCATGTCTAATTAATTGAAATCATGAAACCTTTACACAATTTAACAAAAGTTTAATTGACTTAGAGCAAAAGGTTTTACAAAAATTAAATTTTTAAGGCCCTATGAAATACTTTTTTCTTTGTTTTATTTTTACCAAATTCTGTTTTCCATTAATTTTCTGGATTCCATTTTAATGGTTTCATTAAATTTTAATAATCAAAAAGACTTTGAAGACTTTCAGGTTTCTGTTTGTATATGGTATGACGATAGTTTTTCTCAAAAGAAACGCTAAAATGCATTTAAAAAGTGACTCTCAGAGCAGTTCTAGAGATTGTTTATGTGTTCATGTACTCATATATTGTGGCGGCAGAGGCTGAAAACACCGGGAGCGTCACACGCTTCAGTATTTGTTTAGTAATTTGTTTAGTCCCTTTCATTCACACAGGGACACGCAGAACATGCAGGATTCGTATTTAAATAGTATTTTGCGGCTTAATATTCACAGACACTAGTCCATGTTGTGTTTTGATTTATTAGTTTGATGACATTCCGCGCTATATAGTAAATTTCATTTGGATCCTGTGATTCTTTCCGCGTTTTCCGCATCGTGGAAATCATAGGGCCCTACATATTTTGCAGCACACTACTTGAGTGACAAGGACTACGGAAAAGCAGAGAATTGGTATAATGTTGGAACCATGTAAGCAATGGGTTTAAATCTTCTAAACCTTACTGTCTTCTCATCCTTCTACTAATATCAATGAGCAGAAAAAAAACTAATTGGTGCCACAAAGAAGAAAAATAACTATAATTGGGACCAAAACATGCAACCCGCAAAAAAAATAAATAAAATAAAATAAACAGAAGCTATGAGGCTTTCAGTAATGTGAAATGAAAGAGGAAATAAGCATTTATCTATATTATTCCTGATTGAGGCCGGCATGTGTTGAGTGTGCTCTCTGCCCACACTAACAGTAATCAATAGGCAACATAACGAACACAATGAACCCGTCTGAAGTGAATCATGACTCCCTCACAGTCTCACGGTAGGTATCCACTTATTCATTAAAAAGCTGAAGAAACAAATTTCACAACATTATGAAAATACAGCTCTTCCCCTCCTCTTGTATGCTGTGATGATTTTAACCCTCTGGTGCACAGTGGCCACAACAGCAAACAGACTTTCAGCAAACAGACAGCCATTCGAGAGGGTGATGTTACATCTGCACTACCACAGGCAATTAGAATTGACCCAGATTAACCTCTATATATATATATATATATATATATATATATATATATATATATATATATATATATATATATATATATATATACATATATACATATATACATATATATACATATATACATATATATACATATATACATATATACATATATATATATATATACATATATATATATATATATACATATATATATATATATATACATATATATATATATATATACATATATATATATACATATATATATATATATATATATATATATATATATATATATATATATATATATATATATATGTCAGTATGTTATCCCATCATAAATACATACAAAATGCCTGCCAAAAGTGATGATTCACCAAATAAAGAAAAAATATTGGCATTATGTTTATAGCAGTAGACAAATCTCTTATTTTTTCAGAAAAAAAAAAAAATGGGAATGATAAAAAAGATCCTAGAATCTCATAAATTTATTTGCACACACACATAAATTTATTTATATGTGCACACACACATAAATTTATTTCCATTTTTTTGTGAGGACTCTATATGGGTAATGGCTTTTATACTGTACAAACTCCATTTTCTATCGCCCTACACCAACCCTACACCTAAACCTACCCCTTACAGAAAACTTTCTGCATTTTTAGATTTTCAAAACACTCTATCACACAAAATTCTGTATGATTTATAAGCTTGTTTCCTCATGGGGAAAAAAAAAAAATGTCCCCACAAGGTCAAAATTTACTGGTATTACTATACTTGTGAGGACATTTGGTCCTCATAGCGTGATGAATACCATAAATAAACAAACAAACAAACAAATAAATAAAGATAATTAACAAAGCCATAAAAATAAAGTGTAAAAAATATTATCAATAAAAAAATACAAATAAATGTCACTAAATGTTGTCATATGCAAAAGAATTCTAAAAATAGGCTGCTTTTTCTTCTTGCAATATATAATTTGTTGTTTTGTTGATTCCTGTGTGAAATACCACCTAGACATTTCCTGACAGTTTCTGTGCAATTGGCCTGCTTATCTCAGTGAATAAATGAGCTCTTAGCAGATCTGACACTGATTGTCACCAAGCACGCAGCCAATCAGGTGACCTTTTCAAAGATCAGAACGGTTGGTTACGGCTGCATTGATTAATGTCCTCTTCGGGAGGTGATCTCTCAGAGAAAAACCACAGGGTGCCCTAGACAATGTCGACCAATAACGGTGTCACTACCACCATCTGGTTCTCTAGCGAATAAAAAAAGCTTCATCAGCAATCAGAGGGTTAATAATATAACAACAGAGGGAAGGAGAAGAAAAAAAAGTCCTCCAAGGTCATGTGAAAAAGAGGAATCTTTTTCCTCCGGATCCCTTGGATGGAGAAACGGCGTGGCTCATCCGAAATGGGTATGCTTTGTAGATTAGGTCTTGGACTAACTCTGAGCCCTGACCTTGCCAGCAACTTTGGCTTGGATTTCTACACGGATGAGATTCGGGGAGGAAAGAGGCAAAGAGATTTACTTGCATTAATTCACCTTAAAAAATGCAGACGGGTTTACTCGCCACAGCAACAACAGCTGCGGGTCCCGAACCTCTGTGGTGAAGGGATCTCGCATTCGTTTGTTAGTTTGCTTTTAGTATGCAGCACATGACTTTACAATCAAGGAGCCCACAGTCTCAGGTGAGTATGTGTGGAGTGGTAAAGGGATTGTGTCTTTGTGATATTTACTACTGTGATACGATCTTGCCGTCAGAGGGGGGCAGCTGCATACTTCAAATACCCGCCAGTTAACAATCAGATTATGGTAAATAAGCGTGGATGTTTGTGCTGCCGTTTTTTGCAGGTTGTTGACAAATGCGTGAATAGGAGAGAAGGACAGGAGATAGAGAGAGAGAGAGAGAGAGAGAGAGAGAGAGAGAGAGAGAGGAAGTGAGAGAAAATGAGCACAAGATGAAAAAGAAACGCAGCTGCCTGCGAAATAAGCACTTATGAAAATCATGATTCCTTCTATTCCTCTTTTGCCTGTTCTGCTGAATGCCAAGGCCACGTCAAGGACATGATATGCTCATTTAAGCTCCTCGCAAAGCCATTATACATTCAGGATTACGAATTAACTTAGTTTGGGGCCTGGGTCATTAGTGAGATAGTGAATCTTTCTGCTTTGTGTGTGTATGTGTGCGTGTGAATGCATTTTAGTTGGCCTGAAATTAATATTCAGGGTCCAATACAAGTTAAGGTCAATTTAGAGCATTTATTGCATAATGTTGAAATTGACTCATCCCTCATTATCTTTAAAAAATGGTTATGAACAACAATCAAAGTGAAAGGGGCCAATTTTTTACTATTTAAAAGCAGAAATGTGAAGCTTATTTTATAAAAGCACTTACATTTAACTCTTTTGTTAAAAAAAATTGTGTATTATTTGAATTGTTATTTAAATAATTTTACAGTTGCTTTATGGCTTGCTATTGCAGGAAAGTTGTAAAATTGCATATAATTTCACACAGAAAAGCTTAGTAGGTGAGCTTTTCACCCAAAAAAATCATGTTAATACATTTATAACTTGTGGCTATTCTATTGAAACAGTGAGTATTTTAATGTTTAGAAATTGGCTCCATTCATTTCCACTTCAATTCACCTCACTGTAATCTTATTTTTTTCTTTTTAGAGAAAAAGGGGGACAAGTGAAAATTAATTTCTGTAGCAATCAAGATTATGCTGTCGACTGAGCTCGTACTGAACCTAGAACATTTCTTAAAGATATATTATTGAAAATCAGCATTAGGCAGGTTAAGCTTATCGTTTCAAATGCAGACATTACTCTTGAACATAAAATCCAGTATTAAAATCGAGTCAGCTGTTTTGCTTTGCCACTAAACTCACTATGATATATTACCACTCCCACAACCGGTCCTGTGTGCGACTGCATCCGACACACACTCATATTACACTGCTGACCTTTCAATTGTGGAAATCCACTCCAAAAATATCATACCGGTTCATATCTGTATGTAAAACGACATCGAAGGGTCCCGCCGAGCCACGGCCTAAACACGGGCCTATCTCTGGAGGGTTCCTGGGTAAATCATTCCTGTTCACAGGCTTCGGGCCGACCTGCACAGCCTCTTCAGTGGACCAGAGAGGTGATTAATCACTAGCCCCTTAATCATGCCCAAAGGTCCCGCTTTAATTAAAAACAAAGTTCTCTTTTCATTATTCCACTCCAACTGAAAGACGATAAGACCCCCTTCCCCCATAACATATTACTGCTGGGGCCCCCACCTCTGTCTGAGAGACTGCAAAGTGTGATGAAGAAACATACTAAAGCCACCATCTGAGCCAAAGAGGAAGCCACAGAGATTCAGACCTGTGGGACAATAAATTCTAAAAACAGTCAATATAATAAATGGTCAATCCGTGTCAAATCAACCAAATTTCAACTTCCCCGGCTCAAATTTTTGATTTTGCTAATATTTTTTCTGAAGAAATATAAATATGTATAGTGATGAAAACCAAAATATTAAATGTCATGGATGTATTTTTACTGAGTAATCCACTCAAAATGGAAATTTTCACCTGAGATTCAGAGCCAAGTTACAGGGGTGTAAAAATGACTTCAGAAAGATGGCCGCATCATGTTATTTTTACAGAGATTGGTAGGTCTGTTAGTAAAATCTGTTGACTTTAGCGATCTTTGTTGCATTATGTGTCAATGATGATCATTCAAAAATGGGGAATGAACACTTTTCAAGTTTTTTCTCCAAAATTTGCATACCTGTAATTCAAGAAGTATTAAAGGTATCTTAACTCTTCCCCGCCAGCGTTTTTGAAAAAAGTTGCCAGCTACCACCAGCATTTTTGATTTTCACTAAAATTTCATGGCCCTCAGATAGGGCTGTGCCAATTATCGAATGATATGATCATGCGTATCTAGTCAGTAAAGCCAGTTTCGTGATTAGCGCTAAATCTCTATCACCTGTTTTCAAATAGAGCGTCATTTAATACACAGAGCCGTAGATCACTGACAAGCTACGCAATATCGAGTTCATTATCGCAGATGAATCGCCTTTGATAATGAATGCGATATTGCGTAGCTTGTCAGCGAACTATGGCTCTGTGTATTAAATGCCGCTCCATCTGAAAGCACGTGAAGGAGATTAATTTCTAATCACAAAACCGGCTTTACTGACTAGATGCGCATGATCATATTGTTCAATAATTGGCACAGCCCTACCCTCAGAATATTTTGTTGTATGAATATCTGAACATGCAATACATCAAAATAAAGAAGAGAGCCTCTACTTTTAAACAAAAAATCAGTTTCAAACAAAACTAGCTTCAAGCATTCTTTTTTATCAACACTTGAATGTAGGCAAGTTTCATAAAAAAAAGCAACATTGAGCAAAAAGCTGATAAAAATCACATTTTTATCAAATATTCCATCTGGATCATATTCAGTAAGATGATCAAAGAACAGATACATTAAATGGCTTCCATCAGCACCCCCAAAGCTTGCACAGTCCTTACTACCACTTATTGGATCGACATTTTTCTCTGTAACATTAGCCAGTTTTTATTTATATGCTGTTTATTTTTGATGATCACATTATTTTTCATATGCATATGCTTACATATGAGATCGCTCGTTTCTGTCTTCCTCGCCTGTGTTTTTGATCGAGTGATTCTGGACTCAATCAGGAGATGCGTAATAGTGCCCCCAAGCGTATAACAGTAAAACAAGGAAACCCGGGAAATTCTGTGTTTGGTGGGAAAGCATCGTCTCATAAATAATGGAAAATTCTGTGTTTAGCAGGGAAAGAGTTAATGTCCTTTTAGATATTGGGTCTTAACGAACTTTCCGTTTGGCATCTTCATTTTTAGGGCCCTGTATGGTCAGTTCCAGAGATACTGGAATTTCAATATGGCCCCAGGAGTAAATCGTTAAATTTTACACATATTCAGTGGTCAAAAACCAAATGTGGGTCACTTTGCATAAATATGATTCTTTGTTTCTTTTAAAGTGGAATGTCTGAAGAACAAATAATGTTTAAACTACAGATGTATCTCGTTTCCTTTTGTCAAAACAACTGCATTGAACATGCATGTCTAAGTGCCATAAATATTCTTTTTCCAACGTTTGCGTGCCTATAACTCAAGAAGTATTAAAGATATCACAATATGATTTTGTATTCTAGTTCTTAATAAACATTTCTTTTGGAATCTTCGTTTTCAAGCCAGTATATCATTCAGTCCCAGAGAAATGGGGACCTCAATGAGGCTCCATGTCCAGATTGTTTTTTATTTTTTATTACCCATTTTCAGAAGGAATATTACCCATTTGACAGAAGGAAATGAGATACATCTCTAGTTTCAATGTTATTTGTTATACAGACATTCCTCTTTAAAAGAAAATAAGTATCATATTTATGCAAAGTGACCCACATTTGGTTTCTGACCACTGAACGTGTACAGTTTAACAATTTACTCCTGGAGCCATATTGAAATTCCAATATCTCTGGAACTGAACCATACAGGGCCTTAAAAATGCAAATGCCAAAACGAAAAATTTGTTAAGACCCAATAAATATACTCAGTAAATTTACATCCATGACATTTAATATTTTGGCTTTTATCACTATACATGTTTATCTTTCTTCAGAAAAAATATTAGCAAAATCAAATATTTGAGATGGAGACCTCTGGTTAAGTTGACACGGAATGACCCTAAAGTCTATTACAGAAAACACCTGCTTATTTAGTTGTGTGTTATAAGTACTCATTTATTTTTGCAGGTTCTAAGCATTTCTTATAGACTGTCCATTCAAAACAAGCTGAGAACTGTGCTTCAGAAATGACCTGTTGCTAAGCTCCGCCCCTCTTGGCTACTGTTGCTAACTCAGACAAGCATGATTTTCAGTACATTGTGCTGACAAAGAGGTAAAATTGATTGAATATTACTGTTACAAATAAGAATCATGGCCCAGTTGCATGAAAACCGTTAAGTGGTTTGACTTTAGGGTCTCCCTAAGGGGGGGGGGGGGGGGGGGGGGGGGGGTTCCCTGAGGCAAGGGCTTTCTTTAAGACCGTTGCAACAAACGTCTTAACTGTCAGCCTTACCTAAATGTTTATACATCTTAGATAGTTTCTGCAAAACATGGCAATGGACAAACAGACCATTGACTTTTTTCATTTTTTACTACAAAAACTGCTAAACTACAAAATTTGTTATGGAGATTATTAATAAAGAGTTCTAGGCAAACAATATCATGTGTGCTAACCAGCTTTTCAGAATTGGAAACAAGAAAATGTAAACCAAGGACAAAAAAAGCCATTCTTTTATTAGAGGGGAAAAGAAGAAAACATCCACGACTGCCACTATAATCCATCAGTCACTCTTGCCCACAAGACAAAAGCCTTGCATGAGATAATTAGCCTAATTAACTCAAGCACGCAGTGGAAGTGATAATATATATATATATATATGAAAACATAGTTGTTGATTTAATTATTTTTTATTTGTATAGTACTGTTCCCCTTGAGTCGGTCACTCTGAGTCACGTCAGTGACCGACGAATGGGATCTCGCCAGAGAGACCAATCCACTTCGAGTGTAACTAAACGAGCCAATGGACATTGGCATGTGGTATTTCGCATCTGGCTGCCACATCCCGCAGCACGGGTATAAGAGGCAGCAGGTGCACCGTATTAAATCAAATTTTTGCTTCGAAGCCGAGTGGTGGTGCATCACTACTGCTCTTCCCTCCTTCAAGTGATTGCAGAGACGAATGCGAGCGTTACGGCACAGCAGCGGTGGTCACGGTCTCACGGGAGAAAAAAAGATGGTCTTCGTGCAGACAGCCACACCAGGAGTGTGCGGTGGCCAGCTCCCCTGCGTGCTTCAGCACTAAAAGAGCAATTTCTCCAAAAGAGCAACACCGGTGATCGTATCTTTTTAAAGATGTCTTATCACCCGTGCGTTTCTGGGTGTGGTCATTTCCTGGTGCCTCAGGATGGTCACGATCGCTGCCTCACGTTTCTAGGCATTCAGCATGCTGAGGAAGCTTTCGTGGATGGTTCATGTTCTTCTTGTGGGGACATGACCATCTCTGAGTTGCATAAAAGACTCCGCTATGTCAAACATGGTGGAGTCCCTCTGCCTCTGCCGCAATCCAGCGTTTGTCCCCGCACCCGGGGCGGCACTGTGTCCGGTGGAGTCTGAGGTGATTTGAGGGCTGTTCATGGTGAGGGCTTCTCCAAGTGGACTTCCTCCCCCCTCAAGCACTCCGCAGCTGGTGGAGCAGGCTGGGCCCTCTGCAGGTAGGAGTGCACCACTCGTTTCCTTCGTTGCCCCCTCTGACGACAAGATGTCGATCGCTGCATCGGAGGGCGAGCCCTCTCTCTCCGGGGATGATGACTCGGCTGTGTTGCCCCCTTCGGGTGTGGTAGCGTTGTCCGAGCCAGACCCAGAGATGACAGCTATGCTTTCCCGGGCAGCTGAGAATGTCGGGCTCGTGTGGAATCCTCCACCACGTCCCGATCCTTTGAGGCTGGACGAATGGTGGGGGTCGCGTTGAGAACCCCCTCTGGTGCCGTTCTTCCCGGAGGTGCATGAGGAGCTCACTAGATCGTGGAAGGCACCTTTTACTGCCCGAAACAAATCTTGTGGCTCCTCCGCCCTCACTACCCTCGATGGTGGGGAGAGCTGTCTCGAGCAGCACTTCCAGGGGAGTGGAGACTCCATCCCCAGGCGGTTCAGCTGATTTGAAGGTGGTTCGGAGTTGCTCAGGTAGACCTGTTTGCGTCTCCAGAGACCACCCACTGCTAGTGGTTCTACTCCCTAGCCGAGACAACACTCGGCACAGATGCACTGCACACAGCTGGCCCCAGGGCCTGCACAAATATGCGTTTCCCCCAGTGAGCCTACTAGCACAGTAGTCTGGCAAGATCAGGGAGGACGAGGAGCAGGTCCTGTTAGTGTTTCCATATTGGCCCAACAGGACCTAGTTCCCAGAACTCATGCTCCT